>JANHGB010497303.1:0-34804 GCA_026283785.1 Coracopsis vasa
CCTCGTGGCCCTCCTCTGGACTTGTTCCAACAGTTCCATGTCCTTTTTATGTTGAGGACACCAGAACTGTACACAATCCTCCAAGTGAGGTCTCACAAGAGCAGAGTAGAAGGGCAGGATCAGCTCCTTCAACCAGCTGGTCACGCTTCTTTTGATGCAGTCGAGGGTACGATTGGCTTTCTGGGCTGCGAGTGGACACTGTCAGCTTATGTTCATTTTCTCATCAACCAGAAGTTTCTTTCTTCAGTTTCTTCCTTCAGTTTCTTCTTTCTTGTTTCTTTTTCTCTAAACAGGAAATATACTTGCAGAAAAACATAATTAATGTTAGGAAGAAAATTACTATTTCGTTGAAGTTTTTTGGACAGCCTTATGTAATTTGAGATAAAATCTTGGTTTATTCTCTATAGAATACTAAGCATATGCTTAAAACTGCAGCAGAAATGATAGTGCTTTGTATTCAGTTTTTTAGGTTAGTAAGAGTAATTTCTGTAGAACATTATTGGCTTAAGTCATACTAAATCTTTTAGCCCTTTTCCCTAAAAGCTATTTGAGTTGTTTTACCAAGTAATTTGGCTTTGGAAAAGTTTTCTTTCAGTAGGCAATTGCTCCTGTACTCTCTTGTTAGCCAGCTGTCCACGTGTAATGCCTGGCTGAATATACATTTTAACAGCCCATAAGACATTGATGGAGTGGTTCCAAATTCAGAAGTTTGGTCATCAAATAGCCCAGTAGATTACGTGAGATTCCTCTTGTCTTCTATCAGGCTGAATATAAATGAATGAAAAGTAACCATTTGACAATCATGCCACAAACGTTAAAATTAAGTTTCAGGATTGCAAAGAAAGAAATTATTCCATTTATACCAAAAGCTGGAAAAATTTAAGGACTTTCAACATACTGCATATTGTCAAAGTTTACACTTCTCACTTCCCTGCAGCTTTGCTATAAAAAAAATAAAAACCTTAATCTACTCCTACGTTTGTTTTGGTTTTGTTTTGTTCAGGTTTTGTTTTCTTTTGTTTTGTTTTTTTGTTCTTTTTTTTTTTTTTTGTAGGACCCCATTAACCAAACTTCACTTTCTCTACTTCTTCAACAAGTCTTTCATCTTTCCAGATAACTCCACTGGCCTTAGAAGAGATCCAGTGGCTAATATAAGTCAACCATTAGATAAATATTTGCTGCTACACGTCTGATAGTGACACTCTGTCAGCTCAGGGGACTGCAGGATCTGATAACTTGTTGTACAAAACCGCACTAGTCTACATAAAAAGATAACTTGGAAGTTTAGTTAAAACATTTCACTACATGGTGTAAAAACTTTAATCAATATTAACCTGGCTTACATTAATTCTTATTATATTCTTTAAGGAAAAGCTATAAGCTAGAAGACCTTGTCCTTAAACTATAAATCATAAACATTTAAAGATCTTTAATAGTTAGTTTAGGTTAAGCTGAACATGTGTTGCAGGTTAAGACGCAAAGTACAAACTATATAAATTACTGGTAGGGACACTTCAATTCCATAAATGCTTAACATGACCTTATTTGTTTTCTTCAAAGGGCAGTTAATGAGGAAAAGAAACCAGTTACAAAGCAAGCATAAACTTGTTTGTTTTTCACACAGAAACCAGGATAAAAACATATGTGAAGGAGCACAGGATTAAAAATTAGATATATATATAGATCACCCATATTATTCTTATAAACTAAAGGTATTTTATGTCTTATTAACATGTTTCAAAATATTCTGCTGAAATTCTATAATGATCATCTTAAAAAGTACGTTGCAATAGGTTTCAAGAAATACACAAAGATGTAGTGTTTCTGGCTTGAGAAGCAGCCTAGTTAGCCCTGAACAATTGAATGGGGGTTCTCTAGAGCTGAAGCTTAGGAAACAGACTATTTTATGGTCCAAACTATCAAAGAGCAGATGCAGAGTATTGTCTTTATTCAAAGGGTGATAGTAGCAGCTCTTTCAGAGGACAGTTTCTTTAGTTTTACTTGAGAATCTTGTTTGTGAAATAAGTTATGTTTAGCAACTAAAGATTTCTGTTCCCAATAGAAAAGTGCTTTGCACTGTCTAGAAGACAATAGGAAAACAAAACAATAAACCAAACCAAAAAAAACCCAAAAAAACCAAAACCAAACCACTGTTAACGTTATCACACTGGAAAGTTTCTGTGACAATACAATACAGGAATGGCCAATAGAAGGCTAGGCTCTGTCACAGGGGAATAAACAGCACTCAGTATCTAATTATCTTGTATTTACAATAAGTTATTGTTTCATAACACAAGTTCAGCAATTCATAGGCTCAGAAACCCATGATATTTTTGTGAAGAAACCAGTTCGCTTTTTCTAGTTATTTGCCACCCAAATGAATGTAAAGCAAATTCAGCATATCCTTAATCTTATGAATAATTCCTTTGAGTCTAGCCAGCCTTGACATAGAGTTTCAGAAATAGACTCTTATCTACCTTCCAGATGTTTAAATTAACAGTTTCTAAAAATAAAAATGCTACTGTATTCCCTAAAGCACTAGTTATATCTGACGTCATCTATCCTCTCTTCACCATTCGTATGTAATGCCATCATATCAGACACATGCCAATGAATCTGAACTCCACAGCACACAACATGGATTACCAAACACATGCCTTATTAGCCAAAATGGGCTCATGCGTACTTGTTAGATAACTTATGAAACAGGCATGTAAAAATTAACCTTTAAGCTCCAACATTTTCCCCTAAACAAGGTCATTTAGTGACTTGGGGGAAGAATAAAGATTTTCACTGTTGTTAGAGGTAAACAGACATGACAATGAGAAGACACTGTGCTTCAAGGAGACATAGTGCTCTTTAGTTTATGATGTTCACAGTTCATACCAATGACGTAATGACTAAAGAACACTAAGTGAAGTGAAGTGAAAAAGATGCATGTTGACAACAGCAAAAATTAAAACTGTGAGGGTAAAACATTTATCCTAGATTTTCAGGTATGTCAAGAAATATTTTCAAGTGATCACTACACATTTATTTCACATAAGCACTACTGTGAAGAGTATAACCCAAGAGAATTTCTTTGATTTTCCCTTCATGCAGCTGAAAACAATATAGCTGGGTTTCTAGCTGCACAGAAATGATGAATTGTGCCATCCCTACTGACAGTTCCTAGTCATTACAGCCAAACCAAAAGGAAAAGCACAGGTACAGGCAAAGGTGGTCTTCTCCTTTGGAATAGGGAACCCCAAAAGAGTTTGAAACACTCCCTACAATCTAGTTGCTGAGTGATACCTAGAAAAACAAATCCCTGTTTCAGCCCAGATATGCAATGGTAAACAGCCAACCCTTGCAGTTGGAGAAGGAAGACTTCACTCCTTGCGCACCTGGTCACAGATTAAACAGGACACGCTGCTGTCAGGGGCTATTGTTTGCAGCAGCAGAAACTGGTGTCAGTAGCATCAACTGCTACGTGGCCAGCCCCACTGAGGAGCTAAATTTCAACTTGAGAGAGTGAGCACTCTTGAAGGATGATTCCCCTTCTGTGCACAAGGTTGGACTAAATTTTCTTGCTCTTAAGAACAGATGCGGATCTCCAGCAATTCACCCTGACATGGGTGGGTCTATGCCTCCTGAAACTCCCACCTACCTTATTAGAGCGTTAAAGAGATCACCCTTCCTGCAGAACAGGATTTAAGGGCCACTAAGCTCAGAGTAAATAATGTTCATTCTCCTTAACTGGTAGTGGTAAACATAGGATCTTCACAGTGCCAGCAATTGTTTTAAATTAACAGTTCTCATCTGTCTTTATCTCTCCCCTTATCCAACTACAAATCAAATACTTAACCTGGATGAATGGGAATTTTTTGTAAATTATAGAAGGGTTGAATATGATTATGTTTTCCACTGCTTATTACACAAGGTGATGAAGAGAGACAAGAAGGGTTAGAAAAAAAATAACCCTGTATCATTGTTACAGTAACTGATTCTCACAATTAAGCTGGGTTCAGCTTAAACCATGACGCACAAGTATAATTTTTTATGAAAAACAGAACTATATTTGTGGTCTTGCAATTTGCAAGACATGAGCTGAAACAAAATGTATGGGTGGCATTTGGCTTTTTAGAAAAAGAAAGATGACAAGAATTTTTCATTATGGAAAATATATTTTAATTGTTAATAACTATTTGTATTTTGCTAATTGTTCCACATCTAGAAATCATACCACAGCTCCGAAGCAAATGTCTTTTTTTAAAAGTCTCTTTCCAGTCTCTTTAAACTGTAAGTTATTATTTTAACCATTTATCTAGATTATACTAAGAGTCAATCAGTAATGCTGAGTGACTGAAAGAAACTGCTGGTAAAATGGAGGTTGAATGAGCCCTTCTGAACCTTCATTCTGCATGTGTGATGTCTCTCTATTGCAGCCATTTATCATTTTTTACCTTTCAGATGGTATTATGAAGGATAATTATACAGTAGCTAAATTGCTAGAAATTAATACATTTCTCCTTCCAAGAAAGGTTCTTTTCTATTTTGAATCTACCATACACTGTAAAACACAAGCTTCCATGTGACAAATTGGATACTGTGAAGTAGTATATGCAATAAAAGTGATTAACACCATGAAAATAGGCTGACTTCATTTTCAGACAGATGTAGAAACATTTCATACGTTAGATGTCAAATACTGTAGGATTCTCATATTGAATAATTTGAATGCCTAAGGAGTTTTATTTGTAAAATTTGTATTCCAAGCTTTAATAATTAAAATGCTCTTTGAATAGTCTCCATAATATTGATTGAGCATTTCTCATTACACAACAAGCAAAATGATTACTTCTGTTGAGTTTCTTTTTTATTCTTCAGTTTCAGCAGTCTTTAATATACAGTAAAGATCTCCATGAAGCAGACAAAATTTGCAATAGTTTCTGAACCACAGAGTTCTGCTAGCGTACCTGAAAGCAAAACCAGACCATACCTTACATAAATATAGGGGAACAAATTTTGATCTTCTACTCATTAAAATCTAAGAAATTTACAAAGTCACTATCTAACATTGAACCGTCTACTAATTCTGATTTTTAAATACTTCCTCTTAGTACTCCAACATTGGCATAATAGAACACAAACAATGTTCTTTAGCTTGAGGCAAATCATCCTATTTGCAATTCTAATAGTATTAGTAAGGAATTTTTATTCCTGATCTTGAAGATAAAATTAGTTTTCACTTTATTTGAGAAAAAGCTATGCATTTTGTAAGAGCAAGTTCTAAGAGAACTTTTATGCAATGACACTGTGTTTTCAAGGCCATAGAATCTTTTGGTGTGATACCTAAAGATGAAACCTCAATGAGACTATATACAAATCATCAGTAGGACACTTTGATACTGCAAAACAGTGACCAGTTAAATAAAGTAATTTAGACGAAGGCAGATTTGAGTTTATCATGGTTACTCATGGAAATAGCAGCTAAACACTGCAGCATCTGCAACATACATGATTGCATTAGAAGAGCTAGAAGATCTTTTCAGTCTTATGCAACAGAAAAATGAGTGAAATTGCTTCAACTGAAACAGAAAATATTTAAGTGCAACCTTATTAATATATTAGAAGGTTGTGGATAAATGTAGGTAAGTGTAATGCATGTCAGTACTACTCTTGGCTCTTTCTTTTAGATTTTATAGCATTAGGCATGTACAGTTGTAGCTTTTATTACTAGTTTATCTAATACATCCACCAAAATACTTTAACAATTCTATTAAAACCAAAATTATTTAAATGCCCTATTAAAATAACTAGAATAATTATTAGAAGGACATCCCTTTTTTGCTTTTAACATTTAACCTGTTGAAAAAAGTCAATCACTGGTCACACAGAAGATGGCAAATCTGTAATGTTCTAGAAAGCCTTATGAAGTTTTTTCCTAGCAAAGAAGTAGATAGGGTAGAAAGGCAGGTTGTGAAAATACCTAACAACTTATAAAACTTATCTATAAAGCAAATCAATAAACTAGACTGTGATGCTAAGCCTTAGAAAACAATGAAAATCAATAATGGAATACTGTGCAAATGTGAGAAAAATAACAATAAAAGGACCATATACAGTGCCAACAGGAATACAAACTAAACTCAAGGAAATGGAAGCCTAAGTTTATGTCAACGATTATGAAAGGCCTGATATTTGAAACTCCAAGGGGACCAGTAAGTTTTCTCCCATTGTAGTTTACACTCACTGAACTAAATTTTGCAGGTTTTATTGAGTATCTGATTCTGCCAAAATTACTAAGGCTACTAGCAGGACTTACCACTTCTTCAAATACTATCTTGGTGGAGAATTTCAGACTCTTCTCCAAGGAAAAACTCCACAGAATTACAAAGCACTTTGTCAGAAAAATTATCATTATTAAATCTCACTCTACACAGCTATGTACAAAAAAGAGATGTGAAATACGAAATCATGAGTGGATAGACTTGAATTTCCATCTGAAAATTGTCACTTATTAAAGAAATATTCCAGATTGTCAGGATCAAAGGGGAAAACAGAAGGGTGACAATACCACATAATTATTTCTTTGTTTCATTTGATGAAAGGCTTTACTGAACAAGTATATTAATTTTTCTACACATGCTAAAGATGTTTTTAAAATGTTTGGTTTACTTGAATGACGACTATCAGACTAAAGAACTGCTTATTTCTAGAAAACTATTAATGAGTGTTCAGCAAACAGATATTTATAAACTCTTTTTTTAGAATTATTGATATTTCAGAGTTGAGGATCTCATTATACAGAGAGTTATGGTTGTATGCACAGGACCATACTTATCTGTTTTGTAAACTAGGCTGGACTTTCTTTGCAATTTTCAGTTACAAATGGACCACTGAGAAAGAGTCAAAGATAGCTTCTAGTAAGATTTCAGATTTAAATTTTTGTTTTGTTACATTTCTACATTTTAGTTCTTGTGATGGGGTCACTTCATGGGATCTTGCTTACTTTATTATGAGCAGTTTGCTAACCTTGCAGCAGAATTTCATTTTATTCTCTTTTCTATGTATTTGAAGGTAGTAGCTATTACTTTGTTGTTCAAGTTAATAGAATGTCCTAAGGTCAATTTATGTTTTGTGATTTGTAGACATTTTTGTGCACTCTAGTTCATGATGATTTTCTTTCTTTTTTTTTTTTTTACATTATACACTTCCTTTTCCCAGCTAACTCCAAAATGTCTATCAGAATTTTTATTTCTGTAAAGATAATTGTTTTGCTTACTGTGTTTTTATTTATTTATTTATTTGCTGAGAAGTCTGGTCATGTCTTACAATGAACTTGCACAGTTTCATTTTCTCATTTTTGGATGCATATTTTATTTTTCTTCTTCTTCTTCCACAGAAAAGTTATGTAAGTAAATGTGTAAGGCAAATAGAGACAGTCTGAAAATACATAATTATAGTCTAGACCAACCTATTTTCTAAATTTATTTCTCTCTGATGACCCTAGATAATTACAGTCACACTACTGATTTTTTAGTAGTTTCTGTCTACACTGGAGAATGTAATGAAAAAAGGGTAGGGGGAAGTGGGGTGTGTCAAAGGCAAAGGGCTGATTATCTGGCTACCACAGTATTTAACAAGATACCATCTGCAATGAACTTTCACATATCAAATAACTATGGCTGCCTCTTCAGATGACTCATCTACTAACTTCACTAACTCCATTGCTAAATGTCAGTAGATAAATATATCTAATATGCTACACAGTTAAAGATTTTTGGAAACAGACACATGTTCAAGCTGCATCAACTCAGGACAACTACAAAGATGCCTTGATATTATGCAGGGAAAAAATTAGAAGGGACAAATCATACAGAGAACTTATTCTAGGTACTGTCATAAAAGGCAATAAAAATGTTTCTACAAATACATTAGTAACACAAGAAGGGCTAAGAAGAATCTCCATTTATTATTGAATGCGGGGGAAAGCATAGTAACAAGGTGAAGAAAAGGCTGAGATACTTTCTTGGCCTCAGTCTTTGATGGGACCAATTGCTCCCAGAGTATCCAGGCCCCTGAGCCAGAAGACAGGGATGGGAGCAGAATGAGAAACATATAACCTAAGGGGAAATAGTCAGCAACCTGCTAAACCACTTAGACACACAAGTCTAAGGGGTTGGGCGGGATCCATCAAAGCGTGCTGAAGAATCTGGCACAAGTGCTCTCCAAGACACTTTCAATCATTTATCAACAGTCCTGGCTAACTGTGGAGGTCCTGGTCTATTGGAGATTAGCAAACGCTATGCCCATCTATAAGAACGGCTGAAAAGAGGGTCCGAGGAACTACAGGCTTATCAGTCTGACCGTGGTGCCAGGAAATGTTATGGAGCAGATAATCTCGAGTGCCGTCACACGGCACGTACAGGACAACCAGGTGAGCAGGCCCAGTCAATACAGGTTTATGAAAGGCAGGTCCTGCCTGACTAATCTGATGCTCTTCTATGGCAAGGTGACCCACTTAGTGGATAAGGAACAGGCTATAGATGTTGTAAGGCTTTTGACACCATTTCCCACAGTATTCTCCTGCAGAAACTGGCTGCTCATGACTTGGATGAGTGTACTCTTCACTGGGTGAGAAACTGTGTGGATGGCCAGACCCAAAGAGCTGTGGTGAATGGAGTTAAATCCAGTTGATGGCCGGTCACAAGAGGTGTTTCCCAGGGTTCAGTATTGGGTCCAGTTCTATTTAATACCTTCATCAGTGATCTGGATGAGGGGATCAAGTGCAACCTCAGTAAGTTTGCAGACGGCACCAAGTTGAGTGGTAGTGTTGATCTGCTTGAGGGTAGAAAGGCTCTACAGAGACCAATGTGCTGATGCCAAATCGTGTGAGGTTCAATAAGGCAAAGTGCCAGCTCTTGCACTTGGGCCACAACAACCCCATGCAATGCCACAGGCTTGGGGAAGAGTGGCTGAAAGCTGCTTGGCAGAAAAGGACATGGGGGTGCTGATTGACAACTGAACATGAGCCAGCTTGTGCCTAGGTGGCCAACAGCATCCAGGGCTGTATCAGAAATAGTGTGGCCAGCAGGACTGAAGCAGTGATCATCCCCCTGTACTGCACACTGGTGAGGCTGCACCTTAAATCCTGTGTTCAATTTTGGGCTCCTCACTACAGGACAGACATTGAGGTGCTGGAACTATTTCTCAAGCAAACTACTGTTCTTTCCTTCTGTTTCCAAAGTTTGTTTCTTTTATCTCAACAAAACGGTAAAGATACAGGACATTTCAACTCAATAGGCTTTGCAAAGATAAGCTTTTTCATTTGCTAGCAATACCCCCTTTGACATAGATCGATTCTGCTTTCCACTTCTAAAGGTGAAGGAACTGTAGTGCTTCTCCCTAAAGCCAGGTTTTATGGCTTCACATGGAAGGTCACTTCCATTTTCACTGAGCAAAACAGAGTAATCAAAAGCTTCCTCTTGTCCAACATGCCACATCTCTAACCCTTCACATGGGAGCAGCCTAAGGTCTGGCTCACCAGCAAGCAGATGCAGGCGGCTGTAGTAGCAGACTGCAAAAAAAGCATGCCTAAGCAGTAAGACTTTGAAATTATTTGTGCAAAATTAAAACTAAATGACTGTTTGACCCAAGCCAGCTAGCATCTTTCTGTGGATAAAGCAGACCAAACAAGTACTCATCACTGACCAGGTAAGCTTATCTCTCTTTTGAAAGTGTATATGTACCTTACTAAATGAAAATATAAGAGCAACAATTAATAACATAGCCAAAGGAAAATGATTAGTCACGAGGATACAGAGGTCAGAACTTGCGGAGAGCCTACTAGCTTGAGTAAATAATTCAATGTTGCCCAGGGCTTTGTTCTGTCTGTGCTTAATAGTCATCTCTGTCTGAATTAAGCTAGCACAGAAATGCTGCTATATACTACAGAAACAGAATAATTTACCAATGCAACAGTCACTTTAAATTGCTCTGGAGCTGGACATTTCATTATGCTACTCACTTCAGTTAAATCCCTCTATTGTTTTTTTATTTTTTAATATTCATAATAGCTATCTGTCATCTTTTTTTCCCACCATAACAAACATTAAACAGGAAACTTTTCTCAAAAATAAAGAAAAAAATATTTTGGCTATTTAGGTAACATTTTTGCCCCCAGAAATCATTCATAAAATCATCTGGTTATTTTTGCCTTTTGAAAAGTCCATGGTAAATCTTGGGCACAACTGAACTGCAGCTAAAGTAATGGTCTTTTCATATTCTATGTATTAAAGATTCCTGGTTTAGCCAGGGTAATTTAAATCAGACATTTCTATGTTAGGATCTTGCAGGTTAGATAATAATGTAATCATATAAATCACACAAACATATCACCCATGTCCCTTTGTTCATCTATGGTGACAGCCGTATTTCAAGAGAAAGTTCTACTTTAATATGATTTCAACATGTGGTTAAGACATTTTACAGAAGAAAAATGTCACTTTCACATATCAAACCACTCTGATAAAAATAACTAAACATTTAACTTCAAAATTCTGTTAAGAAACAAAAGGTAATTATTGTATTTTCTAAATAAAAATTACAAGCAATTTTAAATTACCAAAATACCTTGTGTAATTTCTTGGTGTTGGGGTGGTTTTGTTTTGTTTTGTTTTGTTTTTTTCACACCTCCAATCCTATATTCTGACTTGTACTGAATCTATTCCTAAAATGTATTCCTAAAAACCATTCTTGTTTGTCAGACATCGCAAACTAAGCTACCAAATGAGGTGTGTTCAGACTTTCACATGCAGATAGCTACAGCTTAATGGGTTACTTGTCTATGAAGGAGCCTTCGTTTTGGGTCATGTGGAATCTTCCATCTCATGACAAATAAGAACAGAAATGTGTTAACAGAGACCACAGTGGAATTAGGATGCTATAAAAGCTCTCAAATTCAAGATTCTCTTTTTTTTTTTTTAAAGTAAGAAAGTGTGGAGTTCCTGCTTGAAATATCTGGGCAAAGAAGCATAAGAGAAAAACATTTTTTGGTAATGTGAACTAGTGTTTGAAAATATTCAGTGGTCATGGAAATGCAGTGTGAATTGTGCCTTGTAAAGAGTGAAATGCAGCATGGCACTACATTGTAGGAAATCTAAAAGCATCCACATGCAATGAAAGAATAGACAGAAAACCAAACATCATCTTCCTTCAGAAAAATCGATGGGTTTTTTTTTAATTAAAATGGTATTTGAGGTTCCTTTCTGTTAAGAGATGAGACAAATAGCACAACTTGTTTTTAAAGTAATTTAGCAATAGTCAGGGTATCACAAATGAATTCTAAGATAACAGTGGATGAAGACTACTAGGCATAATAAGATCACTTTCTTTTTTCTACCTGTGCAGACGACATCCTTTATTCAAAGCTTGTATTCTTTAAAAAGTAGAATACCATCACAATAAAATACCATTACTTTTGCTTTTGCTACTTAGCATTTGTTTCTCATCTTATTAAGTGACTTCCACAATAAACCAGTCCAGAAATGAACCACAACATTAGTGCATGCTTTTGATAACTAAAGTAATGCAGTAATAGTTATAATTCACAATACACCACAAACTAGCTGTGATTCAATAACTCACTAAAATTAAAAAATTCACGAGAAGTATGGGAACAGAATTTAAAAATAATAAAAGATAACTTTCTTTATAGTGTTGAGCACAACTCATTGAAAGCACTATGCATTAAAACTCCAGTTCCATATGAAATAGAACTACCTTCCTTAGAAGAAAAATTCTCATAGTTCTTGCATTTGGCAGCAGTGGGGTGGTGTTTTGGTTTGGTTTTGGGAGAGAAAGGTGAGAGCGAGTATAGAAACAGAACTCATCACAGTAGTATATGACATAACAGTGAAGTTTTCACAGATAACGGAAGGAATGCTGAAGGTTGAAGTTTTACGGTGGATAATCACACTTGCTTTTCACCTATGGGAACCTTCACTCAAGCAAGGTCAAACAGAAAATTAGTTTTGTAATCTCTTCACAGTCTCAATCTACAGTTAGAAGAAGCTTTGACCAGAACAGCAAGAGGCTGGCAGTTATAGGTGAGCTGCGCGCACAGGGTTTTCACCCACATACTTCAGCCTCCAGGATCCCATGATACCTCGCCCCTGCATATAATGTGACGTTACTGGTCTGTGTAAGGTGAAGCACACCTATCTTTATGGAATAGGTGTCCTGACCTGTGCAGCTACTTTTTATCAAGAACAGTCTTTCTCATCCCTTAGTTTCAGAAATTTTAAGGGAAAATACAATCAATCACTTGTCACACCCTACAACCACAAAGAATCTACATAATGTTGATTATATGCTTTTAAGTTAAAGAAAGTTATAGCACTTATCCAATGAATTACAAGAAGTT
This sequence comes from Coracopsis vasa, assembly GCA_026283785.1. NCBI lineage: Eukaryota > Metazoa > Chordata > Aves > Psittaciformes > Psittacidae > Coracopsis > Coracopsis vasa. Next base: position 12,410 of record JANHGB010497303.1, read on the forward strand.
GTACATCACTCGTAGAAGTTTTGTAATGGGTTCAGAGAAATAATTTGTAGAAGTTTAGGTTAGGTAAGGTAAGTTCACAAAATTAAAGAAAATATTATGTTCAAGTGATATTTAGGTTAAAGATTGTGACCTCTTTTCAGACCTGACAGAAGACAGTCAGATACCAGACCATGCTGGCTTTATTTCATTCTTTACCATGATCTTCAGTGATGTGATATATGGTCTGACAAAAGATACTATATTTTAAATTACTAAATTGTGTTATCTCTCTGCATACACTTTCTCTCTCTTACATTCTCACACTGCAAGAGCTACAATAATATTTCTTTTAGAGCACAATTCAAATTCATTTCATATGCTCCCATTTTCTGCAACATTAATCACCTAGAGTAATTCATAACAATTTCAATGCTGAATTCAGATTTGAAGGTCTCCATTTGCTGGCCACATTTTAAAAATGGAACTGTATATGCAGAATAGACAGTTGTTTACAAAATTATGCAACGAATAATTTCAGTATGATTTGCCACACCAGTCATCTGTATACAACCTTACTTAAATGCTTCAATGAAGATGAGGTCCACAGTAACTAAGCAACATTCCAACATTTTAAAATAGAAAAACCCCTGTATTATCATGTCCTTTCTTCCTGAACTCTGAGGGTAAATGGCTTGATTGACTGAGTAGTGGTGAAGGCTCTGTGTTGTGTGGGTGAATGTGTTCCATGTGTGAGAAATAATTACAGAGGGGAAAATAAATTAATTTTAGTTTTTATACTGGTGAAATCTGTGGTCACTTTCTCTTGTTAAAACTTCTGAAAATAGTATTTCCAACACCTGTGTGACCCCTGATATTAATCAACAGAAGAGTGCTTAAAAATATATATTTTTTAAAAGAATATTTTTCAAAATCCTATCCCATAAATGATTTAGCATTTTATATCACCGAATAGCAAGGCACACAGAGTAATGCTACTTACCAACTCTTAGAAACAATGTGTTGAAATATTTAGTATATTCTGTTGTAAATAATGTAATGCATAAAACAAATATTGCTGCCTTACTGGAAAGTCTAGCAATTATTACTGCAATTTCTACTTGTAAAAAAAAAGCTCAGTCACAGGAATAAAAAATCATTAGCCATTATTGTTCTAATATTTTTTTTTAAGGTTTTAGCTGTGTCTATAAAAAGAGAAATATGACAAATTACTTGAATTTTGGTAGTTTAGGGACTTAATAAATTAGAGGTCATCTGTACATTACACTGCTAATAGCTTTTAATATTCTTTTCTGGTATGAGTTTACATTACAGTTTTTTGAATACGGTTATAATTTTAGACCCCTCACAATATTTTTCAGGAGTGAGTAAATTGAAATTTAAATTGAATTAAACAGTAGCTCTCTGTGCCTTCTTCTGTTCAATATACTTTATTAAATAGTGAACAGTATGCAAGCACGGTAAGTGGCTCTCTTCTGAGGTTAAACATATTCTTAAAGGCTTTCGGCATACTTTAAGGATGTTGAATTTGAGTCCACTGTTGTTTCTCGATACTCACAATCTTTCTCTATAAAATGTCAACTAGACTCCATGAACTACTCAGAAGTAAATCAGTAGCTGTTTTTCCTATATGTCTTTGAAAAATCCCAAAACATTCAGTGTATAAAACTGAATAAAAGGACAAGGTATTTTTATTACAAAACATTTTCATTTGAAATTAGAGACTGTTCTCTTCAGGGTTGACTTAGAGCTTTCTTCAAATTTTGCTTGGGTCTAAAAGATGGCTTTTGCTGATGCTCAGATTATTGTTTTACCAGAAGACAACAAATTACAAACCCTAAGATATGGAATGCAAAGTATTCTTTTTAAATATTAAAAAGAGAGATTCTTTGTTGCACTCTGCAATTCAGAACTCAAGAAGAAAAGACACATTTGCTTTTCTCCATAAAAGTGAGCTGTTGCTCATATCCTCCACCTGCACCTCAACTAATCAGGTGAGACACTTGTCATGAGGTTTCCTTCTGCACTAAGGAAAGACTCATTAAAGCTCACCAGGGCTTTGACAGCTCTGAACAACATGGACCTATTCACACCAGTTAGCTTTCCTCAGTCAGGCTTTGGAAACGCCAATTAAAGTCTGAAATGCCCACTTCGTTCACCTTTGTTCACTGCCTCTTTGTTGTTAGGGCAATTTGGTATTATCGCAATCATCTCTTCATTGGTAAGGTTTAATTTGGACTCTGTAGATAAATAATGCAAATGATACATCCTCTGTGACCTTACCCACCATAAAACCTCTACTGAAGTAATTTGAAAAGGTAATGTTTCCATTGTTTTTATTTTTTTTTCAAAATTTGCCCCATAAAATAATCATAATTTGATGGTTACTTTCAAAAGAATCATGAAATATGCAATGGCAACTAATATGGATGAACCATGTGTTAAAAAGGAATAAAATGATAATCACTTAAAAAGGAAGAACAATATGTCTAAATTAAACTGCTGGTCAACAGAACACAGAGCTGACATTTACAAAGGTTATGTTTGACTGTAATAAAATAAATGGCAGCTCTTTGTGTACACAGTTGTCAATTAGCATTGCATATGTGTCTCTTGGATACATTTTTTTTTGCCTAATGACTCCTTATTCAAGATGCAAAAATCTATTATTAATGTTTGGTAAGTACTCCTGACTGAGAGAAATAACTAAGAATAACAGCTGCCTCTTTGTATTAGCATTTTCTTTTCATGAGAATGTCACTAAAATGAAAATAATAATATAACATCTAAAATAACCAGCATTCTTTGGAAATGGAAGAGTCAAAATATAATAGAAAAGGAAAAGTTATAAGAAAAATCTTATTTACTGTAGGTTCAAGTGATACAAGAATTATTCTTTTAAGTCGAAATTAAAGCAAGTAAATCTGTTATTCATCTACTTTAAACTTCTCATATATAATAGGGCTACTCATGTAGACGTGATTAAACTTGAATTATACTTTTGGTAATTGATGACAAAAATAATCTGCAAAAGCATTTGTATTTATTGCAATGCAACTATGTGGGTCCATAAATGCCTGAACCTTGCGAGTGATATATCTATAATGGAAGTTTTATTTCCTTTTTGTATTTAATCAGGAAAAGAAGCTCTCCAGTTGAAATTCAGAAGGAATAGACTATTTCCTTCTGGGATTGACATGGACTGCTGCTTTGTCTCAAGAGGAAAGACAAACGAAACATGCTTGCTGCATCTCTCATTAAGCCTGAGCTTTGCTGGATGATACACAAATCCCTGGATAGCACACAAAGGGGCTTATTGCTAGGATTACATACCAGTGTCAATTTAAATCAGATTCTTTTTCTGATTCTACAGCAAGCAACAAAACCCCTTACTTTCCTTCCTAAAGAAGCATTACGATATAAAGAGGCTGAGTTGTTTTTTGTTTGTTGTTTTGGTTTGTTTGCCCGCCAGAGAGGGCAGCTAAGTGTATCCTGGTTCTAGCCCTTATCGAGAAAAAGCTTTACATTTTATATTAACATTCATTGGCCAAAATGAACAAACAATCTTAGCAGAACAGATATGAAACTAGGTGTGGTGGGTTGACCCTTATCAACAGTTAAACATCTGCCCAGCCTCTTTCTCATTCCCCTCTCACATGGAGCAGGTACAAAACAGAAGGAAAGGAAGAAAACTTGACATCACTGTAATGACAGTTTAATAACAAAAAAAAACTGCACACAGATGCAAAACAAAAAGGATTTCATTCACTACTTCCCAGTGGTAGGTAGATATCCAGCCACTTCCTGCAAAAAACCCAGTTCCTTAGTATGTGTAACAGTTCCTTGGGAAGACCAGTTTCATAAGCTGAAAAATCCCCTGCTTCCTCCTCCTGTCCTCAAACTCTTATTGATAAACACAACAACATGGAATATCCGTTTGATCAGTTTAGGTTTGCTGTCCAGGCTGTGTCCCCTTACAACTCCTTGCTGACTCCAGACTGACGGGAGAAAGCCTTGATGTTGTGCCAAAACTGTACAGCGATAAACAAAACACTGGTGTGCTATCTCTATATGTCTATTAATAATAAGATGCATATCACTATTCCCCAGATAGCTTCATTATGAAACTTAAAAGGCGATCATGTTGAAACTTTTGAACTAAAAGATTTCAGTCCTGACCCATGGGATCCTGTTTGGATATTGCATATGCACAGATATCTAAATGTAAAAGACAAGTATAACTTCAGACCCATTCTAGGCTTCCATTTTTCCTGTTGGCAAACCCTCAGCTTTTGTGATGGATACTGACCTATAGAGAGCTCTGCTAAATGAAGATTTCTCTTCTGGACTTAATTTTGTTTCTACTGAAATCAGTAGCAACTTTAAAAAAAAAAACAAAACTGCACTTTTCTGTATCAATTCCTTCTGTAACACCATGATTAACTTTTTCTATTGTTTTTCAAACATTAACAATTATAGTATGCTGAAATCTCTGTCTGGGCAAAAAAATCTGTTCACATTTTTACATATTTTACAAGTAACAGTCTTAGGTTGGTTTTTTTGTTTGTTTTTTGGGGGGGCATTTCAGCTTTTTTGTTTGGTGGGAAAAGCCTTTGTATTCTGCCTGTCAGTAGATTCAATTCACAAGCTGAAAGGAGATTTAGAAGTGCTCTATTATTTTTCTGAATCCTTTTCTGAAACTCTTTATGGTTATTTATATCAAATACTTTATCCAAACAAATATGTTTCATTTTAATATGTTGAAAATGAAGCAGTTTATATGATAATGATTTAAGCTTTCAGCATCTCCTGTTTATAGTGAGTATTTCATTGGTCCTTATTTACATCTAGAACACTAAGAATATGTTTTCACTTATTGCCAAACGAACTTGCTGACAATCTAAATGTGATGACATTCATAATAAACAAATATACTGGAAACAAGGAACAATACATAGGAAAATGTTCAAAAATGGCCTGATAAAGATCAAAGACTTCATTCTTAGGAAGAAGAAATTCAGGATTCATACATGAAACATATCACACAGACAGTGGCATCTTTTTTTTTTTTTTTGAATAAATGAATAGTTAATATTTTGTATATCTAACATTTATCCCAGATGCCCTATTTATGACTACAGCAGAGCCATCAAGTGTAAATTTCTGCTTTCAATTAGAACCAAGATAAACACAATCATCCAACAGAATTTAATATGCCTAGATAAGTAAAGGTGTGTTTACACAATGTATTATATAAATTCAAATATCTTCTATAGACATGCAAATCTTTTAAAGGTGATATTTTTAGAAGTGAATGCATAACCAGACCAGAGATATATAGAGATTTTATATCATTAGGTATACCTCAGCAGGAACTGTCAATATGCAGTCCTTCCTGTCAAGATTCAACATCCCTAACATTTAACTCAGAAACTTGTTCAGAAAGCAGTTCAAGAACTTCAAAACTATTTAAGCATACCTGAGATATCATCTATGTGAGTAGTATCATCACCACTACATTCCTCATCAGGAAGGCAGACTCCCTTAAATTGCTTCTATGTCTTCTTTCAAGCTGCAGCATTGCGATGGTATGGATCACTTACAGACAGTTAGGGAACTGTATCACTATACTGATGTACAGCTTGAACATATAGAAGTAATACTGAAAAAAGACTCTTTCTAGTTTCTTCCAGCACCTCCACATATTCCCACAAGTGAGAGATTAGAGGCACAGAAGTCCACAAGCAATTCTTTACACCTATGGAAACATGCCATATTTTCATGGCATTGCCAGGCACCGCAACATTCTGTCACTCTAAGGACTAAATATGTATGAAACTTCTCAGCTGATGTGCGCACTACATACACACAACCCCTAGCTAGTTACTCTGCATATGTCCTCCAGACAGGTAATTTACTATTTGCAGATGAAGGATTGCAATGGAGAGGATCTTGAAATCATCTGGTTTGCTAATCAGATAATAGATTCCCAATTTGTTACCATTCCCATGGACTACATTACTTAAATACTTCTATTATTCGTGTCATTATGTTTAGCATGAGTAGGTGGCTCTGGTGTGGTAGGATACAATGGGATTCTTCAAGTCGATTTAGAGATATCAAAAGCAAATCTGGAAGCAGCACAACAGAACACATTCCACTGAGAGAATCTCTAATTTTTCCACATATGAAGTTCAGGTCAAAACCCACGTGCACATCCCTTTCTCACACCCTGAAAAATTAGGAAAGAAAAGAACTTGATCTTCTGCTCTGTCTTCACTAGCACTGTTTACTTTGAAGAAGAAACTACTAGCCAGATGCACTTCCATTTAGCACTAGGCATTAGTTATAAGACTGAAAGATTGTTTTGAGACCAGGATCTCTTCTGGACATTTTCCTAGCCAGCAAAGCTGCCTTTAATATTTCTTGAATATTTTTCCAGCCAGTTTGGTTACACAGCATTTATTTGTCAAATAAATGTCTTCTCTATAATGCTTTGAACTCCCTAGTGCTCTCCCTTCTTCCCTGGGCCCTCTGAGCTGTTTCCCATTACTACCACAGTACTGTAGCTTATCCTTAGATAATTTTTAAAGCCAAGAACAACAACCATTCACCCTGTGCTACCTTGTTACTACTATGAAAACAGTCACTTCAGTGACACTGAAAGGACCCTGTGGACAATAAGTCTTCTCTTGAGATTTCCTGGTGGGGACAGTTGTGGTGGTGGGTAAAATCTCATAATTCACAAGTTACTTGCCAAAATAAAATTAAAATGAAAAAGAAACAGAAAATACCTAGAAAACATAAGAAATAATTATTTGATACAAAAGATAACTTAATTTTTCCACTTCATTGCTTGATGGAAGCATAGCAGAATATCAATTCACAAGGTAACAAAATGACAAATTAGCTAACTTATTCCAGAGTACCATACATAAATCATAAATTTAAGTTGCATTCTATTTATCTTTGTTTATGTGACAAGTCTTCATCTAGATAACATATGGGAAAATCACAAGCCCATATCACTATTACTCATACAAATTCCCCATGTAAAATAACCATCCAGTGATGAAATATTCCATGCTATTTTCAATCCTAAATCATGTAGCAGGGGAAAATAAAGATACCAAGGAAAATGGAAAGTCACAAGTGTCTAGCCATAGAGAAGAATATTACAGAAAAAATCCAGTTCATTTACCAAATATGCATGAAATCTGGAAGTCTCATACTGATGGCTGTAACCCCATGGTATTTTATTCCTTACTCTTCTCTTTCTCCAAACTCTCTATTAACACTATCTACTCTTTTTAATCTGGTCTCCTAAGGAATTGAGGTTAAGGACCTTCATCTGTCCACCTCTCAGACCCTCACTTTCAATCAAAACTGATGAGAAGAACTGATATCTCAAAATCATTAAGTTTCTGGAATTCACATGAAAAAGGCATTTTACTAGAAGACATTAATGCTTTTGGAGGAGTGAAATGTTGCAGAATTAGCTCAGCTGTGATATTTGGTACCAGAGAATCAACACAAGAAGAGCTGTAGGAAATAAACCATAAATTCTACTTTTCAGAGAGGTGTCTATTTCACTTCCAAAATATAAAAGTCCTTAGATAAAAGAATATGATTTTTCTCCAGGCATTGAACAAATCCAAAGTAACTACAATCTATAAGTATGATGACAGTAGTACACAGTTCTTGCAGATAGTTCATCAGAAATCTTTTAATCAGTCTTCTGGGCTATTTCTCCCATATTAAAATCAATGTGAAGCATTAGAGACTCACAGTCTGCAAAGATGTTACACTGGATTTTCAGAAGCTCCCTTAACTCCTTTAGAGAGGTTCTTAATTTCCCTTACTCTCAATAAGAACTGAATGCCTAATTCTCTTAGGTACTTTTGAAATTTTGTTAGAAAAATAATACAAACCGAACATATCTAGTGTGCTTGTTCCAGTTCATCCCACATTCGTAAGTGACATAAATTATTAAAATGTTAAAAGCAGACTGAAACTTCTGACAGATTTTAGAAATTACAATATGAAGGAAAAAAAAATACTTCATCTCATTAAAAAACAATGTGAAGCCCCCACTCTTTTGTGAGTACTCTCTCACAGATGATGCACTAGTCACTTGGAATTGCCAAATGAAAGACTCTTTGAGTACATCTCTCCTCTCAAGGGATGTACTTCCTGGGTGTGGAGTAAATGTGAAAAAATAAACCATATTTTTCAGCAAAATACAATTTGACTGGTGCATGGGATATCTTTTCTTTGTATGTAATTCCAAACAGCCTTTAATGCATGAAGAAATATAAATTTGCCACGGCTACTCAGTAATAAAAAATACAAATAACTTCAATATAAAACAATTTCTGAAATGTTGAAATAACCCAAATAATCAGAGTAATATAGAAAGTTTTCTTTTTCATTCCTAAAGTACAAAAAAGAGATTACACAGAAAAGAGGCGAGGTTCAGCAGAGTCCACATTGCAGATTTATGCTTCAATGAACCAACTAGGCAGAGGCTGTCCAGTGTAAGAAAGAATTTACCTAAATTTCCTGCTCATCAAAGGCATGACTCAAGTGATTGGCAAAGCCAAACTGTGACTTGGATGGTGCTGCTGTACACAGCAGTCACCTGAGATTGCAGTAATTCAGCAGCTGCTTAGCAGCATGTGCCAACAGGCATCCAATGTGCTGAAAGCAGCACTGAAGAAATTTTTTGTCAGTGCAGAAAAACTGTTTTGAATTTAGAGATGAGAAAAATTATTATCTATTCCTAGACACTCGATTACGTTATTTTTATATTAACCAACCACGTATAAATAGATGCATATACAGATGCAAATGTATCTTTATAAACTAAACCTTAGAAACAAATGAAGCTTCCAGCCAGAACTGTAAAGTCTACTAAAATGAAACAACTAAAAAAGGTAAAAAAAAAAAGAAAAAGCATAGGTTGCTCTTTCTAGTCATTGCTTATTTTGTCAGGATCACTATAAAAATGCATTAAGCCTGAAACACTGAAGCTGCCTCTGAACTGCAGTTCTTAGATCTAAATTTGGGAAGACCTCACTCAAAATTCACTGTTCCTAATACAGCACATTGCCACCATGTTTATGAATCTGACCCTCAGCTTTCATTGCAATTGCTAAGAAAAGAAAAAGATTTTAAAAATTATTTTCTTGTTCTTTCCTTCTGGTAGGAAAAAGTCTTATTCTGTGAGCAGCAGGAGCAAACAAGCATATTTCTTAGTTGTCTTTCCAGTGTGGATTTTCTGATGTATAATAAAGACCACATCTTTCTGCGCAGTGAGAAAATTAGTTTACTTGGGCATCTATTGTAATGACATTAATTGGAATAAATTATCTTGGCAATTTACACTCCAGGTCAATTTGGTGATCAGGTTCTATAAGCATTAGAAAGAAGAGAAATGTTGAAGTCAGCCTTAGACACAGAGCACAGACTGACTAGCAGGAGGGAGGGGATGGGACTCCAAAACCCCTCACATGAAGCTAATCAATGCTAACTGATTTTAATTTGATCTTTAAACAGAATTCCTTTGAGATTTTTTTATTTGATTATAATTCATGTGTGTCTCTTAATAATTTTATAACTATTTAACAAGCCCAAACTGACAGATTAAAAAAAGAGATCAGAAAAAGATTCTGTCACTAAAATTCCAGAGGTTAAAAATGACTGACCCTTCCACTTTCAAGGGAAATCTTCTGATATGGAGCAGAAGTGTACAAGGTAACAGAGACTGTGGAAGGGCAAAATCATTATAAATTCCCCAAATGTGGGGAAAATAGTAAATGACATTTAGATTTTCTTAGGGACCAGTGCTGCTCAACCAAAAGTCAGACTTGAAGAAGGCAACTCTTCTTAGTGCTTAAAGAATTGACTCTCACAATACTAAAACACAGTTCAAGAAAGCAACAATATTGAAAACTCCAGTATCCCCAGCCAATGCAGTGGGGAAGCTTGCAGGCTTTTGCAGCAGCTTTGGAAATCAAATTTATCATGCAAGATATTAAATTTGCAAGCAGTTAACTTTAAGCCACTCAGCTAAACCAAAAAAAAACCTTTACTAACCACAAGGAAAAGAGATCAAGTAACCCGAAGTTACAGATTAAGCATGTCCTTTTATCCTGGCAATCATAACCGGAACATAGTATGTATCAGATTAATGTCTAGTTAAAATATAATCTGCTGTCATTTTGCAAGATTCATAAAGATATACCTTTTTCCCCCTTTGCAAAACAGAGCACTTAAAATCTAGGCATGTTTCAGGGCCTTTTGAATTTTATTTTATTTTTTTAATCTCCTATGCCTGCCTTTGAGATGGTCAAAAGATCCTCAGATTCCCAGCTGCCCAATTAACATTCTCAGACTCTCACTAAGATTTTCCTTAATTCAGTAACAACAGAGAAGACTCTAATGGGTATGTATGGTATCATATATCACAAATTCTTTTTTCTAATTTCAGCAGCTGTTCCAGACTCTTAAAGAAAATGGACTGACATTTTCCCTGTAGCACTGGTGGGGTGACTGACATCACATCTATTATCAGGCCCATTTCAATTTGATCCAATTTTGTAATAAGCTTACAGCTGACACGTTGGGTATTAAAGTGAACCTGTGTTATTTGGAAGTATTTGGTAAGTTTCAAACAAAGCAATGCTGAAAAGCCTAGTCCAGTATAACTATTAATTATTAATTGTGTTATTATTATTGCATGCACTCCTAAGGCGCTCTCTGCAGTCCATTTGGTGTATCCCTTACATAATTTAGAATTACAAGTGAGACTTTCCTTCCCTTTCTTTTGACTGGAGTTGCTTCCTTTGCAAAAATGACAAATCCAAGTGACAAATGTAGGTAGTGTTCAGGATACAACATCAAGAGCACTCTAGCGTCTGGTGACAAGAAGATAATCAGAAAGGGTTGACTCTGACAAAGCGCCACAAGGAATAACTGTAACCTTAGCCCTGTGTTTTTCCTGGTAGGAGAAAATTCTTACAGAAGCAGATATGCTAAAAAATTTATTAAATCTCTTTTCCTGTCCTACAGGGTCAAGACACTCTTGTTCATCACAGATCCTAATCTAGATCTGGAAAAAGAAGCAAGCTGTAACAGGGCCCCATGCTACTAAAAGTTTGCAGAGAAGGACTCGTGACTGATTTGGAAGCCACAGAATAAAGCAAGAGCTTAGAAAAATATAAATCATCTCTGTGCTACAGGGCAGAATTTTGCCTTTTCTTCAGAAATAAGGCAATTACAAAGAACAAAAAACATACATTATTTTCCAAAAAATAAATGGTGTGTTTTTAGAAACTGGGAAAAAAAAAAAAAAAAAAAAAGCCCAACAAATTTATGGAGACCTTTTTTTATAAAACTGAAAAAAAACCCAAACCAGATTCTTTGCCAAGTTATCATTAATGAAACTTTTATATTCTTCAATTCTTTAGTGTCTACCGCTTATGATAACTCTTGTATCAAACAGAGTTTTAGGCAAAGAGAGGCTAAAGACCCTGGGCTGATGGAAGAAGCAGACAGTACAGAAAGAACTAATGGATCACAGGCGGCAACAAAGATGGATGGGTCTTCAAGAAACAGCAGGAACAGGAATAAGTAATCACATGCAGGGAAACATTGTCTTGTACGCTTGTTGGCACTTGGGCTCTCACAGCACAATACTTCTTTCTTGAAATGAAGACTTCTCTATCTACATTGCTTTCTGACTCTTGCCTGCTCTCCACAATTCCAGTTAATATGCAGATTTTCTAGCTTATAGTACATCTACACAGGAATACACAAGCGATATAGTACATACACTAACTAACATAGGAAAGGAGCTGACAAGGTTTTCCTATTCTTAATCTAGGAGACAAAGTCCAATCAAACATATATATTTTTAATGTATGCACAATATTCTTCCTTTGTTACACAGTATGTGAATTTTATCACACTTTTGCCTGTTATAAACCTGAGGTCATGAAAATTTGCCTAGAACTTAAGTGAAATGCAGCTTCTGAACTTGCGGAGCATGATTTTCCATGTTATGAGATGTCTTCATCTCTGGTCAACAGATTACTCTTGCTGAATGACTCTGGTCTGCTGAGAAACTACTTCTGAAGTTCCTTAGTCAGCTTAAAAATTTTAATTAATTATTTTGACCCAAATGTTAGCATTTACAAATTATACACTTTGACAACATGTACATGGAAGGTATCATCAACACAGATGAAGGTAGGGCTATAATTTAGAAAAAATTGAGGGGCCCTGAAGATTACAATATCAAAAATGATATGAAATTAAAAGATGGAGTAAAAAGACAGATTTTTTACATGAATTTCTTTTATCACTATACAGCCCAAGAAGAAGGACTTGGATGAATTAATCAGGTGTGGGTGGTAAGCCATCAGTGTGATGCAACCTTAAAAAATGAGGTATACAATTATGACATGAAGATAGATGAGAAGCTAATAATATTAGTGAATAAAACATTGGTTAGAATTAACCTAAAATATTAGCTGCAAGCCAAGTCACACGTATCTAAGATTAATTAACTGAACTAAGAGGAGCAAAAGAAGGGTTAATTAAGGAAGAAAAGTGGTATCGAGGAACAGATGTCTAGAAGCTGGCTGAGATATTTGAGCCTGAAAAGAACATTTATAGAGGATATGGTTACTGACTAGAGATACATCAAGTAGATAAGTATGAGAAAATGGAGAAAGCAGAGTTGCTTGTACCTGGAGACAGCATTGCCAGATGAAAAAATTATATACCCTGACTACAAATCAATTTAACCCAGCAGTTAGGAAAGAGTATCTAACCACCAGGAAATGGATTTTCTCAGAATAGAGATAGTACAGGAACAATAGAGATAAAAATGGATCTTGATAATTGAGTGAAGGTGTTAAATAATTTTAGTGGTTCAGAATTTAGTAGGTTTTATTGGCTTAGCATTAGACTTGTTTTTCTCATGGTCTTTTCCAGTTTGATAGCCTGATTTTCTGGGAAACTTCTATTTGATGAATGATCTCTCCTAGCAAAAAAACATCTATGCCTATTTCAATGAAAGAACACTTAAATCAACAACCTTTATTATTAGCTCTCTGCTCTCTTGTAAGAGCAAAGTTATTGGACACAAGAACAGAACAAACCAAGAGCTACTAACAGAGTGTTCACCATATGGAATCAACGTAGATTTCCCGTTTTCTGTCTATCTGAAGCAAGGTATAGTAGTTGAGGTATGATTAATCACAATGAGATCTATATTCAAAAGTAAAAATTCAAGAAGTTTAATATTGGTCATATTAGACCATTCTGAGTACATAACAATATTCAGAGCTCCTAGAACTGTAACAGTCTTCCTGTTTTAAGCCTGCATTGTTGAGACATCACACATATGGTCATTTAAAATCCATGGAATTGAATCAGACAAGTATGACAGGATACATGAAAGAGGATATATGATAGTTCAAAGTTACAGAAAGTTTGTGCAGCTAAAACTAGCTAATATGCCACCTGCAAACACTCTATCAAATTCAGATGGTAGATGTGACTTATGGTTCATTTCATGAATAAAATCTTAAGACTATCTAAACTTAACTTTTCAGGCATCCCATATTCATACCTACCTGCACCTTCAATGTCCCATCCGTTATTAACTCTGCAGAAAGAGATTTATTGTCCTAGTCACTCTGATTAACAAGTCCGGTGCCATTCAGTTTCAAGCTCCAAGTCAGCGTTCTCTTTCCAGGATCTGACAAGTTTGGTTTTGACTGCTCAGATTTACTGTGAGTTGCTGTAATTGCATATTTCATAGTCTTCTGAATAAATTAATCTCTCCCCTGTTTTTCTTCATCAGTTCTGCCAAGATCTTTAAAAATCTGTTCTGATACGGTAATGTTATTTAATCAAAAGACTAGCTGGCAGGTTGTTTGAGGCTGAGTTAAAATTAACACTAGTGAAAATTACATTTCAGGGATATATATCAGAGGTGCAGTAATGTTCACTACTAATGCTGTTCTGAAGCTACAGTATTCTGCAACATTACTGTTGAGTGCTGTAACTTGTTTTTCCATCAATAGGCCTTAATAAGAGTAGTCCATATGATCTTATGTGTTTATGCTGAGTGAAAAATAAGATGACTATTTGAAGCTCACTTTCCTTTCCCTATGGACCTTTGCCAGACTGTACTAGAGGCAGCACTGGGGCAACACAAGAGGAACATGAGAGAAAGAAATTAGGAAAGGACAGCTGCATGGAAGATGATAGCTGAAAGAATGCATAAGGGATGAACGCTAGACAAGATAGATCAGGAGTAACTTAGAAAGAAGGAATACATAGAAAAGAAAGGGTCTTCAGAAAGAGAAAGGGAAAATGAAGGCATTTCTAGTTTATCTGTCTATTAGCTAGTCTTCTACATGCTAGGAACTCTTTTTTGTGTTCCACTTATCTGGTGGAAGTAAGGATGCAGAAATAAATACTTAATTTACTCACGGGAAGGGAACAACAATTACAGTCAAATCTGAATGAAGTATAAATAGTAGGAATAGATTAAAAAGAAAAAGCTATGAAAGCAGTACCGCATAATCCATAAAGGAAAGTGGAATCTATTTACATCAGAGAAACTGAAATATGAAAATTCTTCAAATAAATTAAAACAAAGTATTACTAAACCAAAATATGCAGCTAACTCTAAGCTTTCAGAGAGATGGAATACTAATGGTGGATTTTCACAAATTCAGTACAATGAAGTACTGAGTTTCACAAATTCAGTACAACGAACTGAACTTGAATACATTTAACCATCTCTTGGGAATAAACTATTCAAAACCATGGGCTAATACCTCTTCGACTTCTTTAGTTTTGATGTACAGCCAAGTATCCTACTTAACATTCAAAACAACGGAACAAATAGGAGACTACATTGATAAATTAACCAAAAGCACAGTAAATAAGGAATATCTGCATGCAAATAATGTAAGCCTCAGAGGCACAAATCTCTATTTACAGCAAGTGGATTCACATAGTCAAGATGTAGCTTAAAGACAGCTCATTAGTTCTAACTGAAAGTAACCCAAGAATACATTTTGGTGGGTCTCTAATTGCCAGAAGTGCTGACACATCATGAACTCATCAAATGTGTAAATAAAAGCGAATCAAGGAAAGTGTGGATAAATCATAAGATAACTGCTCACACTTCCCAGAGGCAGAAATACCACCTGGAATGAAAAAATAGTTAGTAAGCTACAGTTTTTCTTCTGCTTGAATGTTTTCTTACACAAGACAAAGTGAATGGATGCCCTTTGAAACAAACAAAAGGTGGTAATTAGACACAGGATCAAAACACTTTTTTTATAATTTTAATTTACGAAATAAGGCAAGTTGTCTGCAGAAAAGAGACATCTAAGGGCAGAAGAAAATGTTTGTAAACTAGTGAAAGCTGAACATAATTATGTAAGATCATCCATACAGGAAAGTTGAAATGAAAATTTTATATTAATACCTAATAAGAGATCTTTCTCAAAATTCAGGGCTGTGGCTTGTCAAGACCATCTCCCTTCTTAACTCTGTGTAATTTGGTATGAGTAATGGTAAAATATCCACCGCATTTCATGGGGTCTAGTAGTTGTTTACAAAGGGATCAAAGATCGGCAAAATTGGCAGTGTTAAACCTGAAATAGCCTGTTCAGATCACCACTAAGGTCTGTATAAGCAGGTAGATAGAACTACAATACTTGTTACACAATTTTTACTATTCCTTTGACTCAAAATAAGTTACCTACTTTCTTTTCCTTTTGAGGACTGAAAGTTAATAATCTCTGACTCTTAATGGATTTTGACTTTTTTTTGTGTTGTTTTTCAAGATGTGTAAGTGCAGCAGGGAGGCACAAAAAACACTTAACATTACTGAAAAATACTTTAAGAATCACTTAGGAGTTCACAAGAATTAGCAGAAGAGAGAGAGCTTAATTCAATCAGAAGAAGTGGGCTCCTAAATTAAGTGTGGGATTCAATTTCTCCTCCTTCCCTTCATCCCTAAAATTAATGGGACACTGTTTCTGTATGACAACAGGTTTGAAATAATTGCCTGGAATCCAGATATAGAGAGAAACTAAAAAATGTGACATTGGTCATTTTGAATTACACTATCTGTCATGGAGAAGTCATTCTCCAAAAAAAGTTTCAGGACAGGTCTGACCACTTTATTTTCTGATGGACAGTTTTCTACCAAAAAATACAGTTTCACCTCACAGGAAAATCAGCTTTTAGATTACATTTTCAGTGGAAAGGTGACAATACTTTGTCTCAGGCATGACAAAATATTTCATTTTAATATTAGAATGTTGCTAGTAGTTTTATCGTATTTGTTTTAATATTTTTATAATAAGATTATTAATTTAATGTTGCAAATAGAATATAATTAACAATAACATGAGTTATTCTTTCTTTAGCCTCTATAAAATGCAATACTGTATAATTCTGGTAATTTTTTATTTTAATTTCACAATAAGGTGTGGTTCAAATTTTTCATTCTTCACGTATCTGCCAAAGAGCAGTAGCTGCACATAATAATATGAACTGATTTATATTACCTACATTAAAATCCTTTTTTCCCTGATACATAATTTGGAACCCCAATAACAAGATTATTTTTCCTCCCACTTACCCACTGTGAAGAAGCACAAGCCAAAACTTCACTCTTTATTCTTTCCTTCACATAAAATGTATTTTTGTTTGTTTTTAATGATCACTGGGAGCTAATTAGATACATTAATTTCCCTCCTGACACACAAACCCAATTTTTCTTGCTTCCTTTACTCAAATAAATCTCTGAAAATTCAAAAAAATATCAACTCTGTACAAAAGCAGAATTGCAACACGGGGTAGCAGGTATGAAATTGTTAAATTGAATTCCTTACAAAGACTGGCAATATGCCAGACTTCTGTACCAGGCTCCATAGCCATTCTGATAACTTACAACAATCTAATAAATTATACTGAAACAGTGGTACCTTTGGCTCCAAGGAGAAATGGATAAAACTTTTTAAGCAGTATCAAATTAATCGAAAAGTTCAGCTTCAGGATGACTGAGCCTATTTGTGAATTCAGGTTTAAAATACGGAAACTAAGGTTTTGAAGAGACAGAAACATTACATTCTGACAGCTGAGAAAAACAAAATATATGCTATTATTAGTTTGCTTCAAACAGCACCACAGAAAAAAAGATTTTTTTTCTTTTTTTTGAAGTGATAACTTTAAAGAGGAGCCAAGTTTCCCTAACTATAATTTCAAATAGCAAAAGTTCTTTATTTGACTTCATTGGAGGCAAAAACACCCACCATCCTACCCCAATTTTAAATAATTCCCTTCAGGATTCTCGTGAGTCTAAAATGTCTCTGACTGATATCTGACTACCAAACTGAAAAAATGTATTACTCATAGTACTCTTAGGGTTTTGTGAGCTATTTTACATTATGTGGCTAGATTGCCACTGTTCCACAATTAAACCAAAAATCAAACAAAATCCACTCTTAACTGAAGGGAAGATTATAATACTGAAGATAAAATATTCAAGCACTAAATAAAAGAAAATCTGGACCAAAAGTGAAACTGGATAATAAATCTAAATTTCAGAGATAATTAGTTAAGTGCTTTTTACCACTTTTTATATTCTTTTATCCTCTCATATCTCTCTGTAAAGTATGCTAGTTTACAGAGTGATGAAAAGCATACCTGATATTGGAAATAGAAGCTAGTATATTCCATTTTCAAGTCTTTCAAGCTGAGTCATTTTTCTCTAAATCCAACATGCATTAACTGACTTTTACCAAATACTGCTTATTTGAGACTGAATCCTCAGTTTTCATCTCTAGAGCCCACAACTTTTAAGGCCAGTAAGGAACATGTGTATTCAGTGTGATGCTATCACATGGAAGAGGCCACAGATCTCCAAACAGCTGGTGAAAGATCCAGATATCAATTTACAGCTGTCATTCTGAGGGAGTAGGGAAGTGCTTTTGACATACTTCCCACGGGCAGCATTTTAAAATAAATTTCTACTGTTCAAAGCAGAGTCATGTAGAAAGATCTCAATCTGGTCTTTGGACCTGGCCAGCTGCATAGGATGCAATGGATACGTTGTGCCTCTCTAAACCTGGAAATCCTAGTGTTGTCCTCTGTTTTGCACACACACTACCAGTTGTTGGGGTGCACAGCTGGTCATACGGTATTTAAAACACAAACATATAAAAATTAAACATTGTTTTCAAATGGCTTCAAAGAATTATGTACTGAATCAAGCAAATATTTTCCTGGAAAATGAGGCCTTAAATCTGCCTGGCAGACTTATGTGCCTGTGGCTACTGTGCCATTTTAGGGAACAGAGCAAGACCTTCTATGCAAAGATGAAAGCAGAAACTTGACTTAGAAGGGAAAAAAGCAGCTAGCATGAAAACAAGAAAAAAACCCAAAGGTGTTCAATTAACTAGATAATTACATTACTTATTTTTAAGAATGCTCCTTGTGCGTTATAAGTACACAA
The DNA here is from genome assembly GCA_026283785.1 of Coracopsis vasa. NCBI lineage: Eukaryota > Metazoa > Chordata > Aves > Psittaciformes > Psittacidae > Coracopsis > Coracopsis vasa. The sequence goes on from JANHGB010497303.1 coordinate 30,966, forward strand.
TCTTCCAGCTACTTGAAAAACAATTTGTAGAAAAGTAAGCACAATGAAAAGACTGAAACTTTTCATTCCTGTAGAGAGATTCTGATCCTTTTTGAGAGCAAAGCTCTTACAGGGAACTCAGAGGAAACTAAATCTTATGTTTGCTGTAAATATTGATAGCTGCAGTGAGCCCAGTGGTACTAAAACCAAGCTTTGGGTTCTCAGCGGATTGTGCCTGGTTCAAAGAGGTGCCACAGCAGTACTTCATGTTTGTTTGGCTAATAAAATATAAAAGGTACTATTGGTTCTCAGTGCTTCTGAACTGATAAATTCAACTGACATCAAGTCTGCTCACACAAACCCAGAAAATTTGGTGCATTCTTAAACTGTAAAGGTGTTTATTGTAACTTGGATATTGATCTAAAAAATTCAATACTGCTGCCTGTCAAGTTTATCCCTCAATGTGAAGCTTTTTTCTTTGTTTTGGAAAGACTGCAGAATAGCCAGCCATTGGGATTTTTAAAGACACCAATGTCCTATATAACCTGGTTTTAGATTTAAAGGGACAATAGCTATGTAATAAATAGTAGAATTGCTCTGTTACTGTCTTTTATACTGCATAAAAAGCCTCTGTTTAATCCATATAGTTCTGTAGCAAAAGATACACTTATGTTCATTTGTGTAAATCTCCGTACATGTGAAATCAGGAACAATTAAAAATAGAATCAGCCCTCCTATCCAGCAAACTAAAAAAAATCAAATTTGTGACTCTTTTTCTCCTTTCTTCTGAAGATCATCAGTCAATAACTACTGTAAAGCTTACAAAAGTTGGCAGGTGTTGGTGAGAGAATTCTTCAACACAGACATTAAGAAGCTTTCTAAACTGAAAACAAATGGGTCCAAAGTAGAGGAAACCCAACACCAAGCTTGAGACCTTTCAATCTCTCATTGCAGGCATGCAGGTGCCTACAATGCCATAGATAATGTTTCCTTGACACTCTGGAAGAATAATTCATTTCTCTGAATTTAATGAGTTACAGGAAGATTCCAAAGAGATTTCGTTGTAGATGACCACTAATTGGAGAGATCATTAAGAAATTCATTTTACCATGTTAGTCATTTGTAGACAGAATAAAATAGGAGACAGGAGACCTACTATGTAGAAGTAGTTAACCTATTCTGTCTTAAAAAGTATACAGGGGAAAAAAAAAATAGTATCACCAAGAGGCTAGTAAGAATCAAGTTCAAAAAATGAAACGTTCAGTCTGCTTTTTCTGACAAGATTAATGGTACAAAACTGAACCTGCCATCTAGTGCACAAAGAAACTGATCTAGCAATAACAAAACAACTGCTACGTGCTACCCTCTTTTCAGGCATTACTGCTACACCTTGCAAGAAGATATGACCTGTATTTTCATGAGTGATATGGCTTGTGGAAGCAGTCTGTCTTTTTAAGAGCACACCCTTCTTCTGCATTTATGCATACTCAAATGTGCAGTATGAAATGCTCTAAATGGACTAAGCCAAAATATTACTTCAGCTTTAGCTCCAAACACAAAATTAAAAGTTATAGATAATAAATTCTTCATATTTATGCAAATATGTATACTACTTGGTTTTATGGTAAGAGTTCTTCTTGCTCATACCAATAATTAGGCTAATACTTAATATGTTTCCAAGTTTCTGAGCGAAGTAAAAGAAGATTCTAATTCACTTTAAAACATGACCACTCTAAATTATTAGCATGCAGAATTGACTTCTATCTCATAATAATTTTGATATTATCATGGCAAGCGATCATGTTAAATAATATCTTATGAAATGTGAAAAGATCAGATGCTCATCTGATATAGGCCAGAATAAGTTGAAAAGCTACCACACTGGTTGCAGCAGTAAGAACATAGAAAATGAATCTATTGAAATCAGATGATTTTTTATATTTTCTTAAAAAAAATAATGAAATCTTATTTTTCAAAATTCTGAAGATCTGGTGCTTTAAGAGATAAATACATAAGACAGAAAAAAAATTTGGAGAGGATAAAACAAAACAAAAAATGGTTACAGAAACAGCAAACTAAACCAAGAAAATAACTGGGTGACTTTGCTGTAAATTAAATGTAAAATAGCAACTATTTGCCCATCCATACTCATTTTACAATTATGGTAGCTATTTATAAAAACATAAAAACATGTAAATGTTTGTTTTTTCTTAGGTTTGTTTCAGGTCCCTTATTTGATGAACACTGAGTGAAGTTTATGTGTCTGACACAGCATACCATTCATACCGCAAAATCTATTGCAAGCCACAGTGCCTTAGCACTCTAAAACTAAACTAAAGGATAGTTTCAAGTGTGTACAGTTTCCCTAATCTCCTTTTTCTAGGTGACATGTCTTGAAGGTAAATAAAAGTGGCTCAAAAAGTGGCAGGGGTCTGCCTAAATCACACAAAGTGCCAAAGCCAGTAAAAGTTAGGGCCTTCACTAATTGCGTTCTAAGCCATAAACAAAATCATTCTGTTGAAGTGAACTCCAAAGCCACCCTCCTTTAGAGGAAACTCCAAGGAACACGTGTTTTGGTAAGAAATTCCATTTGTTATAGGAAAGCAGCCTGATAACAAGGGGCAATGTCACAGGAAAGGCTCCATTTTTTTCTTTTTTTTTTTATTTGTCACATAATACCTAGTTATTTTTTCTATCTAGCAGGGGTCTGCTTGCTGTATCAACAGTGTCAAATATCCAGAAATGCTGCTATTCCTCCATGGCCCATCACACAGAAGAGGTCAACTACAACTTATCAGCCTGGCCCTAAAAATTCATCTACAATGTGCTTAGGTCTTGCCAATAAGACCTGGGACTAGTAGTTAGAAACCATGATAACAGTGGATAGCAAAAACTAGAAAAAGTCTCTGGAGATCCATGCCCCACTTTCAGCTCAGATGCTAAAGTGATGTAAATAAATAATGCTGCAGTAAGAGAGTGCAATTTAGGAGTTACATAGGTGACTGAATCAAGAGCTGGAAACACTAGTAATTCATTATTCTGCATTATGTTTTACCAGATCTACATGAACTGCAATGCTTTACTACAGCTTAACTACAACACCCTTCAGGTACTACTACTAATGTTAAGCAGAAACGCAAAAAGTAAATAAACTCTTATTATTTGCAATATATGATGGAATTAAAAACAAACAAACAAACAAACAAAATTCATTCACTGTTCTAGGATGTTTGGAAAACTATGCACATGTGAAGAATATCCAGTCAGATCACTTAATAACTCTACTTTTCTCACAATACTGTCTCTGTATTTCTGACCCTCACTGCAGTCCTGAATTGCACATGTACAGAAAGTTGTCTCAGTTGAACAGCAAGTTTTGCTGCTACAGTAAGGATATTAACAATATTTAACAAGCAGTAGTTGGCTTTCTTTTAGATTAGTGCCATCTTAAACTTATATATTCTCTTGCATTGATTTTATTGGCTCTAACCGTGGTTAAAACAAGTGGGATTCAACTCTGCATGCTGTGCTCCCACCTGGAGGTGTTTAATCTTTTTGCTGCAAAGTGGGTATCAAAAGGATACCCTCAATATCGATATAATTTAGGGAAATGCAGATGTATATAGTATTCTTATGGCAGAAGAAAAATAGTTTTCATAAAAGTATCATTTCAATGTGTTTTCCAAGAATGGTATGTTGTTTTCCTAAACAAGCCACATTCTCATTTATTCAAATCAATAAATTAGTATCATACACAACTGAAACAAAGAACAGAAGATGATTTGATGTTCATAATTTGAAAATTTTCAAACAGAAATGCTACATGGGAATTCAAACATGCAGCTAACATAATTGCTTCT